>CAJNYU010001956.1:0-20063 GCA_905331475.1 Rotaria socialis | reverse complement strand
TTTATTACAATGGTTTTTTTTATAGTGCAGAATTTTATGATCCATCTACAGGACTTTGGACTAATACTGGTAACTTTAGTTTTGCACGAATTTATCACACAGCATCCATACTAACTAATGGAAAAGTCTTGGTTACTGGTGGCTCCGGCTTTGGCACTGGCATTTTGAGCCGTGCCGAATTATACGATCAATCAACAGGTGTTTGGACAAATACTGGCAGCATGAGTTTTGCAAGATACTCTCACACAGCATCCATACTAACCAATGGAGAAGTTTTAGTTGCTGGTGGCAATGGTGATAGCAATAATTTGACTACTACAGAATTGTACGGATGATTATTATGAAGCGGCCATATTACTTATCAGATTCAAATTTAAAGTTTTTATTCATGCTTCTACTACTTATAATTCCCTTATTTATAGAATCTCTTGTCATAACCACGAAAAAACAGTTGTACGAAACAGCGGTGCAACGCAAACTTGTAGAGAAAAAACGCTAATTTTGTGTTTTAATTCACCTGTTTTTAAATACAATGGGTGTGTGGGGGTGTGTGAGTGTGTGAGAGTAGTAGAAAATGCACTTGCATTCTAATGTTTGCAAGTCAGATGGCTACCAGGTTATTTGGTTACGAAGTCAGATGGAGCTAATTAATCGATCAATTACTAATCTAGCTAGTTAGGATAAAATTCTATACCTAGAATGGATCATATTTGACTAGATTTTTCTCGATGAACAATTTATCCGGCGAAGTTGGAGTCGGCGAAAACAATATTCGGCGAAGCTGTACTAATTCGTCAAAACCATCTGATATGGACGTAGAAGGAAGGTCGAAATTTGGATCTGGTATGCTTGACATCCATACCCTCAAGATGAATGAATTGAGCCCCATTCGAAACGGTTATCTTAAGTAGCTTGGAATTCTCTTGTAAATACACCCATGTCCTCAATAATCTCGGTGCAATTCAGGTGAATTTATGTGCGATGACTAAAAGTCACCAATATTTCGAACAGCCATTAAAGATTTATTGACAAATTCTTCCATTGAAACACCCAAATTTTGCTAAATAGGAGAATAGTCTTTGATATTTCGTAAATATACAGCAACAAAAAGAAAAAGAAGCACAATTTAAACCATGACTTGTATATTCTATTAAAAATCACTTTTTAACCCATCATTCATTCGAGACAATTTTGTTCTAAAATGAATACACATTTTCTATTGCTTTTTTTCAACATTCTAGCAAGAATAAACCAATGATGATGATCGATCAGTTTCATATGGAGAGAAAATATGCCATACGAGTATTTTTGTATTTATATTGGCTAAAGCTGTTGAAATAATTGATTTTGTACCTTTGAAATCGAGTTATTTTCCTCCGATCATCGTAATTCTAGTAGCAATTCTCTTAAATAGACCCATGTCGCATATTTTTTGCCACTACCGCGAGTATACCGTGGTACTCATAATAACCGGCAGTGTACCGACGGTAGCGCTTATAAGCTCTGGTCCCAGCTAAAAAGGCTTCCAGAAACCGTGTTTTGTCAAGTCCCGATTTATTTCGGAAAAAGAATTCGAATTAATCGAAAATAAACTATTTTAGAATATATTTTGCGAATTATTATTTTTACAACGACATGTTTAATAAAATATTTATCTCATAAATGGGACATATTTGAGATATGTGGCTACTTCAGGCGGCTCAGGCACATCGGCATTGTCAGAGTGCATCGAATTCAACACGATTCTGCCGGTTTTAACAGACTCAAAAAATATTCAGTCGTTTCTATACTATGCAAAAGGATGCAATACTTTCATGAAAAACCGTCGGTATACCACCGGTTTTTTCCGGTTTGAATCACATGGGTACGTTTGATTGAAAAGAAGCTTAGTTGACTCTTCTAACTCTTGCTTACATACAATCATTGATGATTCGCATCTATCATAAAACTAACTGTAAAAGATAATATCATAATAGCTTGTTTTTTCAAATTATGATTTTATGAACTGTTTAATAGTACTATTTTCGACTTTAACGCCGATATATAGTAATTTCAGATCTCATACTGCCGATATAAGTTCATATGTGATATCTTATTAGGAATTAAGTAGCTATTGACCTATTAAATTTGATGAGACTAGAAAACGCGCATAGTAAGATTCATCTACACCGATTATTCTTGTCAAATGATGAGTACAATATGGGATTTTTAACCTTTGATAGTGAAATTTTAGGAAAACTAATTACAAATTCCAATTCGAAATTTTACCGAAAATATAAAGCCTATGATAATTAGAATGTCGTTCATTTTCCGCTGAAACATGTTTCGCTGTTTCTTACTCGATTTTTAACCTTGGTGGTAATTGCGTTGAATAAAAATATTAACCTCTGAATGATCTTTTGAAAGTAATTACCTTCGATTTATGTTGAGGAACTGTAATTTTTATTACAAATTTTATTTTTCTATCTTCTTTCGTTTTCGACATGTAAACTACGTAGCTTATGCAAACAGTGACCTCTTGCTTCATTAACCAAAATCAGAGCATTATTACAGAGTTGATTATTTGTAGAAAATATTTCGCTTCTTGTAGTTTGATGACGTCTTAATCTACAAAAGAATTCAACTCGACCCATCAGCTTAATTTAGATATACATTGGGTAACATATATTATCTTTTTGAACTATCATTATATTCAAGGACATTTTGTAAAAATAAATCATTGAAAAGTTGAAAATTTAACATTTTCAAAACTGTTGGTAGTGAAGTTCGTCAGATTTTGTTTTCTAAGACAATTGAGATTGAGTACGATCGAAGACAGTTTTCCTTTAAGCAGAATGTATTGCATTTCCTATAGTCAATTATTAAATGAAATCTTATGGATTGATTTGAACAAAATCTTAAATTAAAAAGTATCTTATTTATAATTATGTAAACTGCTATGTTTCTATTTTCTATTTCTAGTTAACCCATGTCAAAGGTCGGATCTGCTGCTACTCATTGGATTAGCTGTGATATAGTATTGACCAATGCGGATCAACTATGGAAATCTCAAAATGCAATGATGCTTGAATCTGATGTCTGTCGTCTCGAAGCAGTAGCTGAATTGGATACAAGTTCGTCCGAACTCGGATTATCACCAGAATACATTCAAAAACTGAAATTAGTGACACTAGGCTCACCAATTGAAATTGAATCACCACTCGATGCAAAGAAGACGGAGGTAACCGTCTTTGGACCTGTAATAATTGATTTTTGTGAAAAACAAATAGCAGTGCCAGTCCATGAATTTGAATATACGCTTCGAGTGTTATTAGGTTAGGAATCAGTTCAACGACTAAAAATCGATGTAGATTGGATTCATTCTAAGGTTATCTTACTAAGCACTGCATATAATCACAAGGCCAATCTTATTGCTCCACAGGATCTATTTAATCTGCTTGGGCCCGATGACCATACGATTGAAGCTTTACAACCGCAACACAAGGTGTCAATCGAAATCAACAATTGGAGAAAAGTCAGCAAGATTATTGTGATCATCTGTACGAAGGAAAATTATGATAACACTGCAGATGCTCAAGCAACTATTCAGGTAATATGTCCAAGTCTTACTTCAGCACCTGAAGAAGAACGATCATGACTTTAATCAATGAAATAGAGACAAAAATAGTATTATTTCATTGTAAAATCTTCTATTTGATCAAAAGAAAAACTTACAAAAGACGTTCTCATCACATCAATTCTTTTACAAAATCAGTACTTACACAGAGCATTCTATTCCTTTTCACTCACCGATGGCGAATGAGATACAGCAAACATTCGAAAAAGTGTTTCATTTTTTCTCTTTTTTTCCTGTGATGTAAGGCGTCGGGGTCATGAATACAGAGACGAGGAAGAAATATGGCAACCGCGAAAGAAAAAAATGAGGAGGATAGAGCAAATGAAGGAATAGAAAGAGAACTAGTGACGACCAGTAGCGGCGCAAGGTCATTTGTTTTAGGGAAAGCAATACAAATTTACTAAATACAGTAGAACCTCCCATAGTGGACAGGGTGTGGGTGCGGGTGTGCGTGTGCGTGTGGGTTGGGTGTGGGTGTCGATATTCGTGTCATCAATTCATAGCCACATCCATACCCGCAAGATGGTGTTGACTACTAGAGGGTGTGGGTGTGGGTGTGGGTGTTGCCGTATGTAATGAAAGGCAATGTGTACACCCATCCACACCCACACCCACCCACACTCACACCCACCCACACCCACACCCACACCTTCAGATTTGTAAAATAGGATGATTTTGTTGGCTAGAGAGGTGTCTATCTTTTGAAATGTGGTCCAGCTCAAACGATCGAAGTAACGATGAAGTAATGTCAAAATACTCAGCCTACCCGGTTTTAAGGGTACAAATAAATCACAAAATAGTGTTTCAACTCATACTCTGCATAGACAGAACCAAATGGCCTAATATTTTGGATTTGAGTATGAATCGACTAGACGTTTCATTTGAGATATATCAATCGAAAATCAAAAATTTCCTCCGGTCGGGCTCCATGAATGGGGCTCTATGTAATTACGCCAATTGTGAATTTGACCAACGGTAGTTTTGCCATTGGCGAACTTCGTGAGGAATTTCACTAATTGGCAAATTTCTGTTTTAAAATTCGCCAATTAAAAATATTTTTCCATTATTGTTTTGTCAATTGTCGAATTACTAGTAAATATTCGTCAACTGGCAAAAAGTATGATTGACGACAAGAAGAATTGGCATTAAGATTGTACCCATGGGCGCTACGGTGGTCATGTGGACTCTCTCTTAAAACCAAGGAAATCCTATCCTCAGCCACAATTGATCTTCACACATGTTTAAATTTATGAGCACCATCTCCCACCATAGCAGATAAAATAGAAAAAATAGCGGTGAAATACGCGTAGAAAATTCAACGAAAATAAAATCGGGAAAAGCACACATTTCTACGATTTTTATCTTCGTTAGATTTTCTACGCATTTAAGCAAGCTGAAATTCAACGTATTTTGAACATCCTCACATATACGATTTTCCTGATTTTATTGCCGCTCAGTTTTTTAGGCGTCACTCACTCACATGTCTTCTAACTTCTCTAACTTGCTACGAATTTCTCGATAATCATTTACCCATACGGGTACACATATGGAGATGTACCCATATGGGTATAGGTATGGGCCTGTATCCACAGAGGGAGAGGTATCGGCTATAGACATCGGGCATAGGTATAGTCATACCCTGACTGTATTATGGGATAGTCACGTAACCATAGAGATATAGGACCGACGATATACCTATCAGGATATAAGTATAGGCTCATACGCATAAAAGTTGGAGTGTAAGTACGATGAAGTGGTGAGTGTGTTGGTCTAAATGTACATTGTAAAAACAAAACGTAGAATAAAAAACGAAAAAAAGGGTTTATAAAAGTGCAACGTGTAGCAAACCCTTTTCAACTGTTTATCAAGCGGTCATGAACCCTGTTATGAACCCTCTAATAAGGGTTTAATACGGAGTTAATAAACGTTGAGCATTCTTTCTGGAAGGTTTATTGAAGGGCTGATCAGATTCATAAATCCTTAAAGGGATTTCGACACGTTACACTTTCATAAACTCCTGAAAATGGTTGATAATTAACATAAACGTTCTTATATAACCTTCGAAATTCAGTCTAAAAAGGGTTGATTAAAATACTATACACATTAGTCCCTCTCAGAAACGATATTGGAAAGCGTTTATGGGCAGCATGAATGGTGGACAGCATTTATCATAGGGTATATTAAATGGATTATTAATCTCATCAACTGCCTCAAGGGTTTATCATAAAGTTTATGAATGTGATTCTTGACCTCAAGTATCGTTTTCAGGGAGAATATTAGAATATATAGAGTCATTAAAGTGTACAGTGAACTACTTCCAGGGGTCGGAGCATAGTTGAATACATGTTTTTTTTATTATCTTGATTGATGATAGACACATGTCGACGAAGAGAGAGATACGTTGAATTAGTTTGTAGTTTTTATAATCATATGTATCTAACGCTCGCTATCTATGGCATTTCGTAATAATTAACAAGAGAATGGTAGACTTTCAGAGGCTGGAAAAACCCATATCTGTTATATTCGGTTTGTTTTGAACTTCATATTTGACGAAGCTTTTACTCGATCTTGTCTTAAAATACAACATTCACTAACTGAGAAACGAACGAAACTAGAAGACCTGAAGATGATTCGAAGGAGAATCAAAATCTAGCATGATCACTAAGAAGAAAAATCAAGATGATTAAAAGGAATCGTAGAAATCTCTTTCTAGCAGCGACTAATCAATGCAAATAGGATAGCTAAATTAACAAGTAACGTGTATCGACATGGATTGTCGATTCACTGGGCCCTAGACTGGCAGTGCATGTGCCACTTTTTTGTCCTTAAGAAATAGTTTTGCACTAAACGAGTGCAAAATAGCGTCCTTACCTATGTGTGACATCATCATTACCTCCTCATCTATGTGTGATTATCTTCTTATCTGTTCCTTAGACTGAAAAGATAGGGTCTGGAAACCGTAATTCACCTATGTCTGTCTGTCTGTAACACTGGCACAAAGGTTATTGTTACGGTACAAATCATGGGTGGATGCATGACATGGTCATGTGGTGAAACAGTCCACTCAGGAGATGGGGTCAGTGTATGGGGTGAGCTGATCTCCCTACGGAACTTTGAGCTAACCATCACGAAATTTCTGAACCATGTCTTTTTGTGGCTAGGTATGACTCAACCGCTTCCCCGCCGTAAGGGTCTTTGAGTCCCATTCTGTCCGTCTTTCGTCTTCACCTTCATTGCTGTTAGTTGAAACCTTTAATTTTCGTCTAATTCTTCTTCAATTTCACGTATGGGGGGGATGGTTAGCTCAAAGTTCCGTAGGGAGATCAGCTCACCCCATACACTGGTCTATTTGAAAATATTATCGCCAGGTGCTGGCACAAACAACAGATTTTCTGTCCGGTTTATTTATTGCTTCTCCTCGGCACTGTCAGTCTAGGACCCAATGAATCAACTTTCGATGTCGATGAATGCTACTTTTGTTTAAAAGAAGTTGAACATCAGGAGACTTTAATTGCTGATGTCGTATTGAAAACATTTTAATTGCATCAATAGCTTCTTGAGATAATTGGTGACCAGTTAGATGATCGGAGCAACATCGTGTGCCTTCTGGAGTCCAAATATTACGCGAAAAGAATAAATAATCTCGATCTTTCGATGTAATTTTCACTGCATTACATGAAGATCTTCACGACCAATACAACATTTTCTAATGAAAATATTTAAAATTCTTATTTTATTTATGAAAACTGATATTTCACTCACTTATGTGAAGAGGAAGTTGCATTCAATTGCATTTTAATTACTTCATTTAGTGTCTCTTTGTTCACGATTCAATCTGGTTCCATTAGTTGGGAAAAGGGCATAGTATCAGTTTGAATATGAACATCCAAAATATCAATTTTGTTAAAAAAATATTAAAACATTCAAACAAACGCAAAGATATTTACCGAATTATCATCAATATCATTGATGTCACCCATACTACTTTCCAAGTGTGTCAGAATACCAGAAAATTCAGAATTTTATTTTTATCCATTTGTCATGTAAGTGACACCAGACATTACACACCTTGCTATCAATAGCGAGATATTTCATTGTTTGGATAGAAATAAACATTCGTAGAGGATGTGGGTGTCGATCTTTTAATCACATCTGCACCCACACTGCAAGAGCTATATTAATTTTATTTGATTCTTTGGTAGATATTGGTTCGATCTATGACTTAGTAAACAATTCAGAATATACCTGCATATTTCATATAATGAAATGTCCTAATAACACACAAATATACCCTAAAATACATGATATTGTTCTCATTGTTTTGACCGCTAGATCCATGTACCCACTTTTTTCTCCAGATGTTTTAGTATCACTTGATAGATTTTGATGAGATCTATCGATTGGTATATGATTCAGAGTGGATCAATATGTTTCTGGTAATCAAAAGTGCTATACTATCATTATATATAATATAGAGGACAGAGGATAACTAAATTCAGTTACGTACAATGTGAAACGCATGAAATTGTTTGATTTTGCGAAAAATATGTTAGACTTTTGACACCTGAAATGATAAAATTGCAAGTAGAAAATCAGATTAAGACAGGGAGCCGTTTTTGCCTCTTAATGACTCGCCCCACCTTTTATAGAATAACGCCGAATTTCAAAAGAAAATCTGAACTCAGAAAAATAATTTCAAGTTGCTACGCATGTATGAACGTAAAGTCTCGTTGAATACTGCGAAATTATGAAATGAAGTTTACCACAAAAAAAGGCATTGAATTCATAGCATGTATATAATTATGCGTAATATTAGGTGAAACATAATCAGATTATGCAATAGATTTTGACATAGAAACGCAAGTTTGCTTCCCACGCGTTAATACGCGTATAATCACTATGAATAACGCTGGGAAACGAAATTATTCCTAATGTCAAAAAAGCATGTTCACATGAAAACTGGTTAATACGCGTAAAATCTGTCTAAATAGCGCTAATGAACGGCAAGCATGCTGTTCGCCGAAAATCACATCGCCGAGATTCGACGAACTGTATTTCGGCAATGTCGCCTTCGGCAAAGTCGCTACCGACAAACCATGTTTTCAGTGATATACCCTTTGAGAACGGAAATCAGCACACTATTTCAATGATGCTACTTATAATATCTTTCTTTACCCGATATATATATTGAAAAAGTGATGAAAGAAGAATTGCTGAAACAAAGATTCCTTGTATTCATTACATCAAGGTTTTCGGCGATATTCCTTTTCGATAATGTTCATTTTGACGCAAGTTTCTGCGATGTCACTCGTCGAAGAGCTCATTTTCGGCGATGAGTATTACATTCGTATAAACATCACAATAGAATAGTTGAATTCAAACTAAGACTTTTAGAAGAACCGGGCGAAAAACATTTTCTAGTGTCCCATGTAAATCTTAACCCAGGAAAACGCGTTTATGTGATAACTCGTGAATACGGGTTAAATCCCAGTCAATAATGTCCAACTATGAAATAAATCTCAACCCAAAAAACGGGTTCCCCAAAATACGCACGAAAACGCATTGAAATTTCGTAAGAACGGCGTATTAATGTTCCTCTACCGTGAAAATGTCGCTTTACGAACTTTTAACGCGTTTATACGCGTTTTTCAAAGGTCTTATCTGTTTGGGCAACAACTTTAAATAGAACCTCAATGTAAATCGCGCTGCGCAGTGCAGATAACATAAAAACTATGCACTCAATTTCAAAAAATCATTCACAATTATCATTTTAGTCGTTCCGCCAACTTGTAATACTTCTTATATTGCTTTTGGTCCTGCTCTTTCTTCTTGTACTAATACTTGCGGTGGTGCTACTGGTTCTACTCCTAATCCTTATGGTATTAGTAATGCTCGTTGTATTGATTGCTGTGGTATTAGCAATACTACTCCTATTGGTGGTAATTGTACTGGTAATCCTATTGTTAATGGTGCTGTTTACGGTGGTAATTGTGTTGCTCCTTATAGTGGTTATTATTGTTGTTGCTAATTGTGCTTATTCTTGTTGTTTCCACGAACAGAAAATATTGACGATCATCATCTAAAGATTTGTATTTGATTCGTTGTTTTCCTGTAAACACACCCGTTCGTTTGTCTCTTTATGCATGTAACTACTCTCTTGCTCAGTTTATAATGCTTTACAATTGGACATGATTAAATGAAAACAGATCGATCTATATCTATTTGGATACAAACCAGAGACGTGCACAGGACAGGGCGTTCCTGTTGTCCTGGTTGTAACGGGAAAATATTTAAGTCGCGCAAATATTCTTCAAATAACTATCGAAATATATAGAATTGCGTATATATCCTGATAGGATGACGGACAACAAAGTGTAGATCAGTATCAACTATATATTGTAGCCACTGTGTGTATAATATAACAACAATTCCACACGATGAGTTTTTTCTTGTCCAAAATGAGTTCTGTATTTTGTCTTTCAATACAACCGAATACGTACCATCGCACGCATTACAAAGTACAACTTTCTTCTAATTCGACTTGTTTAAAACTGAGCTCGACTCAACTGCCCTATTGTAACGAAAAAGAGAAGAAGTTTACCTCTACCGTTATACGTGGCATTGATGCTAGTTGAGCTACTTCATTCTAAATCGTTATGACAAATGGAGAGGCACAGTTTAGTGCTTTACTACACGATGCTTATTCAACTATACTCTACATCCAAATGTACCCATCTAATACAAAACACATGCTTATATGCGTCACCAAGAAAGAAGAGAACGAAGAGAACGAAGAGAACGAAGAGAAAAGAAAATACATGGAGACAAAAGTTATTGAGAGAGAAGGGATACGGAGAAAGAAAAAGATATCTAGAGGGAAAAGATACACAGAAAGATTACGTATTGTTCAGTAGACGATTATGTGTTGTTATATGCTAGGATGAATATTAGTGATGCAAACTTAATTACGTCACTGCAGTATGTTCATCACCACTATGACTTACAAGTGGACGTCCAGCAGTTCATATAACCCCTATTTAATATAGTCCTTTACGAGGGACGTACTTCTTAGCACAATCTGCACCTATTAATAAACAGAAAGAAAAGAAAAGAAAATGGGCAGCGGCTGTTGTAAGACGAAAACTATTGATGTATCATTGGATGTCGTGCAAACACAAACCGTAGCTGCAAGAGAAATACCATATGGGTATGTGCTGATTTATCCAGGTAAGTCTCACTTTAAAGAAACTGAAAGGTGCACTAGATGAACAAAATTTCGTTAAAAGATTGCTGGTTGTCTCCGAGTTAGAGCCCAAGGGAAATCATTGGAGCCGAGATAGCGTGTTTTGCCACATTTCGATTCTTCTAGATGTTCTAACCAAGATTGACACGTATACTTATCCGAGGCTTTCAATTCATACCTATCATCAATCATCAGAAGAAACTGCAGTTCGTTACGCAGACACACAATTTTCAAACAAGAAAAAGTTTTATGGAAAGCTTGGTCCTCTAGCCACATCACAAGAAGAGCACTTATCTTGGGATGAAACTCCCTTTGTGATTCCAGTTGAAGATGTTATTCATATCTACTACACGACTGATGTTAAGAAGAGCGTTAAAGCAGAAACTCATTTACGTCTTGTGCCTGTAGTTGGAAAAAAGGATGCTGTGGTGGCTGCTGTAAAACAAAGCTCAGAAACCAGTACGCCAAACTGAAATCACTGAAGAGAAGAATGCAGAACGGGTTATTACAATACATATTCAGTATTCAAAGTACAGCTATTTGGATACAATATAAAATGCACGTATACTTTCTCCACCACATCGTATGGAATTCTACAATAATCACTTTGAATTAAATAAAGAATTCAAATTCTATCTAGTTCAGAATTCGGAGTATAATTCAGCTAATTTTGATGAGAAAAAAAGCAAGCTGACAATTTTTGCCGTATTATTATGCAGTTGAAGGGAATCAACAGTGTTAATGCGATATCCTATCCAAGTCCACAAGAGCTTCTGCAAATATTGAATCAGCCTTACTATGGTATCTTTGGTGATTTATATCAAGAACATTTACATTCAATTCAGGCACAACAAGCTTTCGGAACACATGTGCCAGCACCAACAACAACCAGGATTACAGCAGAAATAGCAATGCGACTAGCAGATAAGTTTCAAGAAGGCAGAGAAAATAAACTATAATATCATGCAGTATTATTAATTCTATTGTTTTTTATTCGCTATCTGCAATAATAATGTTTCGCGTATGACTCTTTCTGGATAATAATCAGATTTTATTATTAACAGAAACCATGATTGAAAACAATTGTGGTTTTAGATCAATGTTTTCTAATCGAAGTAGTTACTGTATGTATGATTTTCACAAGTACAATTAATATCATTTTATAGTATGAAATTCCATAAAAATAGCTCAGAGTAAATTGCTGGTTTTTGCTCGTTCTAGTCTCATCCATCATTAAATCTACTTCAACAGAAATTACTGCGTCATATAGAGTAAAAAAAATTCCACAATTAATTCATTTAAAAAAAAGCTAACTTTATAATGCCTCTTTTAGCATTGGGAAGTCCGAGAAAATTCAGTAGGGTCAAATAGTTATGAGTATTGTTCGAATCAATACAGACACCTAGAGCCCGTATTTCCGTTCAAAACAACTTACTTTATAAGCCATGATGGAGTTACTTTTAAGTGATCGAATTCTTAATTCAAAGACTTTTCGATGATTAATTCATTTAACGATACTGAGCTAGATTTTATCGTGCTATTTTCTAGTGTTTAAATCTGACTAGTGTCTGTTTCATCAGCAAATGTTCAAAATAATGATTATCTTTTATAAGTATCCAAAGACTTCTAGAATTCTATTGCTTTTTGTATTTGAAAAATTAATAATGATATAAACAAGAATGGCCACTGGTACCTGAGATCAATAGGTTGCCATATTGATACAAAGATTGATGAGCAAAAAGGATGGGTTTGGGTTTGTGTTAGAGAAATAATAAAACCCACACTCACATCCCAACATATGTAATTGTTATTTAAGAATGAGTTAGATTAAATTCACTACGAAATCTTTCATCAAGAATTCAATTTACTGTAAACTTCATTTGAGATTGATTAAAAATAAAGCCTCAATACAAAATCATTCCGATAACATTTTGATATAACACAAAAAGAACGATAAACAATCAATTGAAATACAATTTTTAATCTATTGAATTTTACGACTATAAATTGTACTTGGAACGATACACGTTCCTAATTCATCTGATTCAAATTTTGGCGAAATATTATACTCAGGATACACGCGATCAAAAGCAAGAAATTCAATTCATCGTGCAAAACCTAAGAACAGAAGAAAAGATAAAATAAGCCAAATATTTTATATATGTTTATCTTCAGTAAGCCATAAATCATTCCACCAATGCATTGTCTAGATGGATGATTTTTTTTAAATATAAAAGATAAAAGAGAATAGGAATGGAATGACACTGCTGACTTTCCAAACCATTGATGTGATAATTTACGGGCAACAATAAGAGCCACTTTTTTCTTAGTTTGCTGTATTATGTTATGAACATCGAAAAGTAAATATGCTTCATGATATGTTATTAAACCACATAATTGAAAAAATAATAATTTCTTTAGATTTTAGAACATTTTAATTACCCCCAATTCTCTATTATATCTAAAAGAAAAAGATCGATAAACTAAAATAAATAATTCATTATTTAACAGAATTAAAATCAACGATAGCATTCATGGCAAGTTTATGCAATGGATATTTAATACCAAAATATGCAACACAGAATAGAAGAAGGTTCGCAGCTGTCTAGAAAGATTATTTTTAATTTTATATTTATTAAAAAAAGAAAGCAATTGGTAAAGAAAATAATCTTTGTTTCTTTCTTCCAACTGGTGTATTAAAACGAGTATGTACATTATCATTAATTAGAAATGTTGTCTCAAATTCACAACGGCAGGTATTATTTTTATCAGCTTGTTATGATTTAACTGGCTAAAAAAAGTGGATAATTAAAAACAGCTCACTTTAAATTGTGTGTATGTCCCAATTGAATTTTATATTCAAATAGGTAAATTTATTTTTACATTAGTTGGTTGATAAAAAAAATCCTGCTCATTCATGTTGAGGATCGAATTGAATATGTGCATTTAAAAACTCTATTCCATCATTTTGGTAATAATCAACTTTTTTTTAATATCTAAATCAGCACTATTTAATACCATCGTATATATAGTTTGATTAATGTAAACATTTAATTTTTCTTTTTCTCTTATTAAGTTTCTTTTGCAATAACCTGATGACCATCATGATCCTTGCAGTATCAAAGTCAGAAATAAGAAAAACAGAGAGAAGAAAAGAAACGCAGAACATCGAAAAGACTAACAGAGAGAGAAAAAAAGAAAGTAACAACAAGAATAGATATTTTTGTGTCAGTACATGTGCACAGCAAAATAAAATAAAATGCAAGAGGAGAAAGAAAATAAACAGTGAGCTTAAACAGAAATCTATATGATAACGTCAAAATGTTTCAAGAAACTGTCAGGATCATAACTTCATCTATCCATCGCTTCGATCTAAAACCACCTGCTATACTATTTTCTTTAAGCATCCAAGCTTCTCTAAAAACATTGAAATTTGTCTGCTCGAACGTTAATTCGCCATCCTTCATGCTTGATAAAGTTGAGAATTAGCTGTTGTTGCTGTTGTTTTGTTGCAAATAGGGGCCGATGTGGAAATGACCACGTGAATAAAGGAAGGACGTAGAATAGAAACTGCACTTTTTTCAAAGGCGTAGAATTTATTTTCTGATTATGTTCTAATTGTCTTACATGAGCATCAATATCTACAATGCCTTGAAATCGATATTGATCGAGTTGAGTGGCATCGATATATAATTGATAATTGGATAGAAATAATAGCTTTGGTACAGGTTTTAATTCATTTAGATAAACTAAAAAGAAAATAAAAAGATTGAGGGAACTACAGATGAATCAGAAATTTTTAATTTAGCAAAGGCGCTCTGTAATTTGGGGACACTGTAAAAGAAGGCACTTTATTCTTACCAAAATACAGTTTCATTAAGATCGCAAGAATTCCTAAAATAAGAGTGTAAATAATTTAGATAATAACCAAGGGGGGAAAAGCTGATTTAAATCACAGTAAAACTCAACTTACAATCAATATAAATTAACTGTATTGGAATGCGTTTGCGTGAGTTTCGGTGCCTTTGAATGATTTTCAGTAATAATTTATGATTTGGAATATTTTTTAGTTAGTTTAGCAAATTTTTGGTTTTCTCAAACTCATTTTAAATCAGCCAAACTCAGAAAAATCATGAAACTCATAAATCGCTTTTCCCCCCTTGATAATAACACTAGTGATTTATTTCACTGACCGATGATCAATGAACAAATCAAACAGCGATATCAATTAGTTGGAGCAACTATATTTGCAACAGATGGAATTTTTTGAACAGTAGATGGTGAATTTTGATTATTGTTGGGAAACCAAAGCAAAAACTTAGATCTTCTGTACATTGTCTTTTCCAGTGATATTTGACTTTAGTCACGAGATTTTATTCCTGGCTATTTGGATAAACAATTCTAAGATGCAGATCTCCTGGTGTTATCTAAAATTAAAAAAACGTTGATTCGACGAATTTGTCTATCAATTAAAACCTACAACATGCGAAATGAAAAAGGGTGTGACTGCGAATTTTGATTTTCTCTTCTCTTCTCTTACACAACCACGCCAACACCCATTTTTGCTTGGAATTAGATCATGTGATCTGTCCTACAAGGGGAAAACAGCAGACTCCATGACTCCATCTGACTCCGCTTGACTCAACTTGACTCCAAGAAGATGAAATCTCTCATTTCCCTCTTGACAGTATTGTGATGATTTTTGATAGACGAGATGCCTGTGCTGATGGTATTACACTTTATTTAACTCTTCAAATCATAAATCGCATCGATTACATATAAAGCACACACTTAAATACTCAACCATTTGAGAGAACGAAGAAGAAGGATAGATAAAGATAAATATAAAGGTCAGAAAGATAAAGGCAATAGGTGTGATGAGAATAAATAGCACCATAAGACCAAATATCATGTATAGGTTACACTCGAACGAGAGCATTACACCCCCGGATGGAATTTGGACGCTCTGCGCATATAACATTGCAAGTATGACTCAGTAACCGAAAGTTGAATTCCCATTACAGAATAAACAGTTCAGCTTTGTGAATTCTGCTTCCGGGTACTGAGTAATATTGTTCTGTTATGGAAAGTTTTTTTAGACAATTTCCGACAAAGAAGGAGACTAATAACTATTTTATATAATGATACATATGACAGAAAAAAGTAAAAACGTATCAGTTTCCCATTTCTATAATGGTTTTCTCGAGATCAGCAGGGATTTTGCGATACTTACTGTGATTCCAAGAGACTCTGTGTGGCTCCTCGTGTTTAGGTATGACTCCCTGGAGTCCTATGTGATTCTATGCAACCAGCTGACTCCATGTGATTCCGGATGACTCCACCTGACTCCGAGGAATTGGAGTCTACTGTTTCCCCCTTGTCTGTCATATCATTTGAAATGCTAAGGTTTACACATCACCTAATAGATAATACTCGCTTACCTGTTTCGAATGTGTTTCCAAGAGTTTAGAACATTATACGAAATCCGTACTAGGTTCAAACCGTCTAAAATCTCACTTTTCTTCTTTAGGTGAAAACCTTGAAAATAGCATCCTGTGGTATTCGATGGAAGAAAAAACGTTTGTCGGGATCTGATTGAAAATGTACAGGGTACTCTACTTATTCTTTTCTTGTCACAAAAGATCTCAAAAACCGTTAGATGCAGCCAAATAAAAAACGGTCACGGGTAGGATATGAAAATCGTTGGGAAGTTGGTTTACTTTAAATAAATACCTTTTATTTTGTTAAAAAAATACTTTTTTTTAGAAGAATGTCAACTTAAATGTTAAATGCTTTTTGATCAGCTATTTTTACAAATTATATATATCGTTCTAACGCCTAATAAAAGTACCCAAAATGTACGATAATAATGCAACTGTGATGTACCACGGTGAAATTGAATGGAAAGCATTTCTCAGAAACAAAATACTTTTCGATAGCATACATCCTGGTGGTCGCTGCGGCGGTGGTGTATGTGATGATTTTGACAGTGGTAATGTATTGCCAAGAGCTTCCAAACGGCTATAAATTGCGGCTACAACATCATCTTCCGTTTTCCCTGAAATATCCATATACCCATCGATATCCAGGACACCATCAATTGTTGTTCCATCGACTGTTAGTAACATAATTCGATCGTTTTGATATGTTTTCATTAGACTACGTATAGCGCGTGCTTCTAAACCACACCATTCTTTAAGTGAATAATCAGCACACATAAAAACCACGATTAACCTTGTTTGATATCGATATATTGTGTGCAAATAAAGATCTAGATTTGGACGAGCTAATTCAGCTTGGTGATATTCATCGTAGAAGATCCGTTTTCGCCCATCTTTTTTATTAATTTTTTCACATAGTTTTCGCGCTATTTCATTAACTTTACCACGTATTTCGCCTAGAAAACCATACATATTACAACTTTTCATTCAAAAACAAAATCAAACACAAGGGCAAAAATGCGTATTTCTTTCATATACAGCAAACCGAGTGTCGTCTGATAGTCGATTAGCTGTTAAACGATATATCTGTCATACACCAGTCTAGTTATATATAAGTATATTTTATTCAGTGCATAGGCCATAACTTGAGAAGAAAGAGTCAGATACCAAAATTAAACATGATTTAGTATTGAAGGACGTTTTTATGATAATTGTTATCATAATTGAATGATGTATGCTAAATGATGAAAAAGAAAAGGTTTCACACTTTATATACCTGGAAATGAGAACGCAACATCAAATCGATGTTCGTATTTATTAATAAAATATGTGTCAAGCAATTGCCCGAATCGATCGAAATCTTTTGCAAGATTGTTTGAACCGGATGGTAATCTATTTCTGTACCCATTTCTGTACTGTTCATAATTCTACATCAATAACAAAAATACAAAAGAAAACATTAGTTACTGGAAAAATACCAATAAACATTGGAATTCCACGAGAAAGTTGAAATTTACTTACTTTTAGTTTTGATTCAAATATTTTTGCTAAAGCTGCACCATCTTTAGTGTCACGCGGAGTAAATAAGAACTTATATAATCTAAAACAAATTTATGTTTTTATGAACAACATTAATTTTCAGTCGTTTTAGCAATTTCCGTACTCATTAAGTTGATACGATTGAAACCACTCTTGCACTTCATCACTATTCCATTTACTTATATCTACAAAGCACAAACACTCGAATTATAGCTCTCACATAGTCCGGCATACGTCGTTCCGTGTTCAATTGTATATCTGTTGTTGTTACTCTTTGTCTTTCAACTTCATTTTCCTGTGCGCCTGGTAAAGTTTGGACTGGTGCTGGTGATAATACTGGAGTTGAATCAGTTTCTGCGATTGGTGCGAGACTCGTAACAAGTATACCCGACTCCACTATACTTTTATCTGAATCAACCACAAGCAATAAAAATTGTTATAACTATCTTTATATTACTAATGAAGAAACTAATGACTTACTTATATTATCAACATCGACTGCACCTGCATTATTTTGTACATTTGACTCAGGTTCTCCAATGTTGTCATCGCTTGGTAAAGTCGGCTGTAACGTGGAGGTATTCTCTTGTGTAGAAAACATAAGAAGAATGCGTAAGTAGATATATAATTCGTCATATTTACCTGGTAATGATGACATACTTTGAAAGATTGTAAAAACTTTTACTGTCTTTATCTAAAAGCAAATTAGTCAAAAACGATTGTCACGATGCTATAGCAAGAAATTCCTTTTGAGATTGCTTATATTCATTAAAACATACATTTACCGTTGATGATAATGTTTCTGTAATAAATTTGACAAGTTAATATAGGTAGGGATGAAATATTTATGTTAATTGGTAGATTGAATTAGAAAGAATACAGCCCATATCAATGATTCCGGAGGACGGATACTGTAGGAACCGGCCGGAAAGATGCGGAAAAATCACCGTATCTGGCCGGAAAGCACGGGAAAGCGCTGGAAACTGGAAGCAGTATTCCAGTTGGAAGTTANTTACCGGATTTTTTCCTGTGTTTTCCGGTCAGTTTTCTGTGTTTTACATCTGGAAGTTGATCGGAATCTACAGGAAGAAAATCCGGTAACTTCCAACTGGAATACTGCTTCCACTTTCCAGCGTTTTCCTGTGCTTTCCGGCCGTTTCCCGCCGCACGTCCACGACCTGGGAGTATTGAAAAATTCAAACATTTCATAATTTACTTTGAAAGATCTTTAAAATGAGTATGTAACGAAAAAAGGGGATACAGAAGATGATGATGAGTGTGTGAATGAAAAAATGAGCCAAATGAGATGGGACAATGAAGAAGATGACGAGAGGAGAGAGTTAGATCCCTTTTTCGTATACGTGAGTTATAGTTGTTTCATTAACAGCAAGACACAACAGCTACCACTAAGATATATCGACTACAACACAAAAAGGAGCAAGTTACTTCTTGAAGGTGTGGATGTGACTGCTTCGTTTTGCATTCTTTGTAGCTACACCCGCACATACACCCTGAAATGATATGAAACAACATTCATATTGAATGTTGGAAAGTGCATTTGATTGCCTACATGACTAACACGATACGAGAGCTCTGTGTAGCTTGTCAGTGGAAGAAATATAAGCAATCATGCTGGCTTTTTAATAAATTTACTCGTGACTGTTGTTGACACTTTTATCTTCCTTCTTTCATATTTCTATTTGATTTCGCCCACTCTTAGAAACATTTTATAACTTACCATGTGCAATAGGTAATATAAAGTAAGAGAGAAAGCAAACATCACGAAAACAGGCTACACTTGAGAGAAAGGATCAGTTGAAAAAGAACTCGAGAAATTGCATCCATAAATCGATATGAATTGCACCGGGTTATTTATCAAATCAAAATGATCCACAAACCTGTCAGTCATATTTCAAGCGTCAGTAAATAGACATAACAAATATGAAGGAGCGACAAGGGAAATCTGAAATAATCATAAGATTAAATAGAATAAATATAAAAATAAAAATAAAATGACTTGCAGATAGAAAAAGATATCTATTAAAATCAATGTTTTCTATATTCCTGTAACGGATGATCAGAAATGAGAACCTGCTTTCAAGCGGGAGAGCGAAAATTGGTCGAACGAAAATTGATCGCCGATAATTGGTCGATACGAAAATTGGTCGAAAATTTTGTAATAGAAAAACAAAAGCTTTTTCTTAAAGGGAAACTCTAAGTCCGA
>CAJNYU010001955.1:0-29690 GCA_905331475.1 Rotaria socialis | reverse complement strand
TTTTACTTTTTGTAGAATTTATCTTGATTTTCTATAAAATTGCAATTGAATTTCAAACATTTTAAGAAGTCACTGTTGATTTTTCAATTTTTTGGAAAAAGAATATTTCTGAAAATCAAATTGAATTTCTATAATTTAGAAAATCAAGCATTTTCTAAATATTTTAAATTCGACGAATGAATAATAAAAATTCGAAAATGCTTTAGCTTATTTAAAGTCGATTTTCTAAAAAGTAGAATTTAAAAAAACTTTACAGTGCGATGATATCCGATTGTCGGAACCAATGAAATCCGAAGCATTCCGATCCCGATTGACGGTTACTGTCGGATTTTATTACTTTCCGATATTAGGATCCGATATCGATTCCGGAACCAGGAATCCGACGATAATCCGATAGTTTCCGTGCGCCTACCGAAGAGCTCCGTCGGATTCCAATAGGAACCGATCGGAACTCATCGAATCCTAGGCTAGGATTTATTCTCCTGGGTTACTGTATCATTAAAGCATTTCCTTTCATCACTTACTTACTCGCATAGTGAATACAGAATGTGTTTTTCAACCATAGTTTTCTCTGAAAGTTTGCCAATTGATAATTTTAAAAAATTGCGATTTTTTTTTAATTCAATAGCAAACTATTTCTAACATGGTGCACAACTGTTAGTGTTACTACCGCGTTGATTCTATTGGGTTCTATCATTGGAACTGTAATACTCTTGATTATGAAACGTAAGTCATCTATTTTGATTCTTTGAAGCCTCATATGCAGCTATTGCTTGAGCAGCTATTATAGCAACGACGGTACCTACGTCAACTTCTACAACAGTCACCAGTAAATCTTTATCTTTCCATATGAAAATTTTTAACTTGCTTTATTCGTAGCATTGACTAGTACTACAGCTACAGCTAGCACTACCACTACATCAACAAGTTGGTTCATAGGCTCTCTTTTTTACAGCTAAAACAGTAACCTTTGTTTTAGCATCAACATCAACTAGTACAAGTAGCACTACATCAACAACGAGTAGTACTAGCTGTACGAGTTCCACATCTACAGCCAGTAACTGGTTCTTCAGGGCTTTCTCTTCATTATTTGAAACATTTGTTTATGTAGGCACAACGAGTACTTCAACCACTTCGTCAACCACTTCTACAACAGAAAGTAATTTCATGATCTTGAAAGTTTCAAGACCTAATTTTAGATAAGCGCATATTGAAAACGTAACGAATTGTCTCGATTTGATAACTTAGTACTGAGATTGAGTCTTTTTCTTTTTAGATTGGAATTTTTATTTAGAATGATATCATAACAATTTTTATCTTCTCATTTTAGCAACTTCAACATCAAGTACAAGTATTACATCATCGACGAGTTCAAGTATGTCTATAGAAATTTTAAAATAAAGAAGCAAACTTAGATTAACTGTCTTTTACCATGACTTATCAAGTCTAATGAGAACACAAGGAAGAACTAATTCGATTTTTATAATAAAAGAAAGCAACATTTGTCTAGTTCGCACTGAAGTTATGCACAAAAAGTTGAGTAGCTGCCTAATTCCAGTTCGAATATGAACGAAATTTTCCAAAATTTTCATCAGGTCCGATCCATTCAAGGAAAAAGATTAACTTTCTGCTATACTTTCCTATTATAGAATAGGAAAATAAGACAACCTTTTCTTCGAACTCGAATTTCAAATTATAATTATCTTGATGACGTTATTGTTACTATAGGAAAATAGGAAAAGGTTTTTTTCTTGACGGTGAGGGTGTGGATGTGTGTCTTCCTTATAAACCCCATCCCACCCCCACACCCACCGCCGAGCAATGTCATTGGATGTTCGTGGATTTTGCGGTGGAACTTTATGTAAGTTGGTTGAAATGTGCAAGTCGAGGTCGGCACTGGATTCAAAGGTTGAAGTACAACCACTTAAAGGGCACATGAAAAAGAGGCGATGCGCACGATCACGTATCCTAAATCCAGATAATATGTCAACATAGTGGAAAGATATCGTTTATACTTCTTAGACACAATGGCGTGATCTTCGTCATTGATTGGAACGGTGAAAGCACTAGTCAATCGCATATTTGTAGAGAAATCAATATTTTTGTAAGGCACTGAAGCATCTTTGCCAATGTTCGAAGCCTTGAAAACTTTCATGCATTTTGTGTTGTATTCAATAGGTCTTATAGTTGAGATATTTGGCACATTCGTCTTTCCCAAACAACCTTAAAAATGAAAAAAATCAAGATTAAATAACTGCAGTTTTTGTCGCTCATTACTACATACCCATCCCTGATATAATTTCCGCCACTGTTATTTTAGTATTTTTGATTCCTCCGGCATACTCCATACTCTCCTTAATATCGTTGGCGCTGAGTAAATCATTTCCATTCGAGATCCAGGAACACGTTCTTGCCTTAGCCACGCCACATACTCTGCCACATATATCCTTACCTTTTTGAACTTCACTATAGTCGCGAGTCAATAACTGAATGCCGATCTATTAAAAATGACACTATTGTTCATCTTAATTTTATATAAAGAACTTACCTGATCACAAATCATTTTTTCAATTTCGAGTGTTGAATGTGAAGAGAAATTACCCGTGTTATCTGTGCGCTTGTGTAACTTTTTTTGTATGCATGCGGTCTTCTTTAAATTGCTTAATAATGATCTCATTGGCACTTAGAGAATCAAGATCTGTTTGTGCAGCATTAGTTATAGCAAGAATGTAAGATTCAGTGTAGAAAGTAGGTGTTAAAGTAGAGGTAGTGGTCGCAGTTGTCGTCAACGAGTTTTTCCAGGCAAATGAGTCGAAAAGTACACACATCCCTTTCTTTCCAAAATATGTACTTTGCTTTTCCATAAAATCTTGAGGCAATCTCTTTTGACCCCAGTCGAATGTACAGAAGGCTTCGTCATCTCCAATTTGAGAAATAATCTTGTTCCTTGCCTCATTTTACCTCATTTTGCCGAGCACCACGAATATTATGGTGAGACCACTCTATGATGTGTTGAGATGCGTTATGAAAGTCGTACTGAGTCTCACGCTTCGTTGCTAATTTTTTTAATCGTTTCCCCAATCTCATAAAGTGTCCGGCTAATATTAATACAGTCGTGGTAATCAGAAGTATGTGCTTGAGTACACTTTGATTGATGTTCTGGACATTTAGGATAACTAAGACCGAAAGTAGTGCAATGTGTAATGCAATTGGAATTATCCGAGCAATGACCACTGTGGATCACTTTTTGATATTGCTCTGCCAAATCAATTTGCTTCAGTAAGCGTTTTCGATCGGCCTGTGGAACGGACATCCCATTGATAATATCTAATGATGTAACAGTCAAAATTGATGCTTTACGAGCAAATTTAACTTCCACCTGTCACATACTTGATAGACAGCTCCATGCTTCAACACCGTCGACAACGAATTCGTTCAATCCTGCTAAAACTCGTTGCTGTGCAGGTTTTAGACTGCTGAGAATAGCAAATAGTTTTCTGTTGCTGAGACGTTCGCAGTCAGTTTCTTCACAGTACTTTTTGTAGTTAACAATAGCATGCGTCGCTTGAGATTGAAGTATTTGCTTTGATAATTCCACCTTTTCTCCGTTGCCCATGCGTCGAGTTGTGAGACCATACGTGCTTATTAATTAAGAAAAAAATGCAAGTTTTTGAGAAATAGTAGAAACAGAAACTATTCAGGTTTCTGACAGCCTGTAGATCGGTAAGCAGTTCAATTTCTGATAATCAGTGATCTACTGATAAACCGATCGAAAAACTCCATCGGCGCTTTTTCAGAGAGAGACTTCAGATTACACTTTACCTGAAACGAGAGTATCGCTTTCGATGAGCCAGCTGACAAAATGTGCGATCTTGCTAAGATTGACACGCTATAGATTATCTGATTCTTTTTCTGCTTTTAGCATGTACTCGTTGCCGTCATGAATTTGATGAGCAGTTTTGATTGCATGTCGGAAGCATCCAAATTTTCCATCGCGTCTTCGTAGCCCCATAACCTGGGTAGTAGTGAGAGAAGCCGCACTTGCTCCGCGAAAAACATTCTTTGCTCGACGTACATGTCATAAATCTCTTTCACATTTTGAACTACTTCGTTATTGATGGATGAATTAATCATTTGATTTTTTTGTCGGCATCTATTTCGAGTCCAGCCAAAAGGAGCAATTCTTTGCCTTGATCTGGTGCAAGTGTTTCAGCTAACTTTTCTAGAATTTAAATATTATAAATCAACAGAGTATTTTATTTTTCCAGAACAAACCTTGCAAACTATGTGCTCCTCGACTCAGTTTGGAAAGCAAGGGGTGGATACCACTTTTTGATTGACGCTGTAGCGCCATCCTTGTGTGAGATCGAATTGGGCTTAGATTTGCCTCAGCTAAGATTCGATTCATTGTATCTCGAGTATCTTCAATGAAACATGGGGTGCTATTCGTAAATTGAGACTGACAAGTAATTGATTCAGAATCCGGAGACACCGATATAAGTTTTCTGTGCTTTGAGCACAATCTAAAATAAAAATGTATTAGCTTAAATGAATCATTAGATGGGGGAGAAAGATCACCCCTTCGGTCGATTGTGAATTCTTCTATCCTTGAACAAATAGAGAGATTAGCCCGATGGCAATCAGAAGCAGGTGGACGATACTTGGAATCATGATTCGAGTGATTGCATTTTGGAATATCGTCACACCAGTCTATTCAAAAAAAGCTGCGATGCTTCAGACAAATTGACACGGAATCGTCGATGAGAATATTCTTGAGTAGTAACCGGTTCGCAATCAAATTCTTCTCGTTAATTATTATGTTGTCATCTTCTACTTTGTTAATAACACAAAGATTTTTAAGATGTGGTCGAATGTCTTGTTCAGTTTAGTAAGCTAATGTGTAACACTGTCGTTTCCAGTCAAAATAGTCTAGATAGAGACTGTAATTATATAAGATAATTTAGGTAATAAGAGTTTCTTACGATATGGTGACGTTCCGCATGTAGCCATTATCTCTTTACTCCAGAGGCAGCATTGGCCATAATTAACGGGAACCAAAGCCGGTTTAGAATGAAAACTTATGCTTTCTTCTTCAGTGCCCTCGATAAGTATCTTTTCTGAGAATAGACATAGTTTTCACATGAAAAATCTTCAACACAAACCAACTAACCTGGAAATTTGTCTCTTCGATGCTCGTCTTCATTGACAACAATTAACGGTACATATAGTGTCAACATAGGTGCAGGCTCGATGTATGAACTGGCACCAAAATAATTATCAGTAACATCCTTAGACAAATTATTGCTCTTGATGAGACCATATTCGACAGAAAGAGAACCATTGAAAGACGACATAGTAGAGGCAGAACCTACATAGTTTTATCGCTCAAATTGACAGTTCACTGGCATACACTTTTCATTGGCTGATTAGCACTTCTAATTGTTATTGTTCAACCACTCACGGAGTTCTCACTGTCTCTCGATTGATTTTCAAGCGTATTTGACGCAAAAGAGTTTTATCTTGCATAAGAGTCAGTACCAGTTGACCATGTGCTTTCACATGTGGCGCTGATGGAGCCCACTGACATATTCGAGTAACTAGTGTCTTTCGCTGATGTATTCGAAATACTAGGAGCAAATATTCGCGAGGCTCCATCGTTATTAATAGTTGAATCACTATCTACTCTTCAAAGTAGGTAGGTTGGTACACACGACCAGAACGATAGTATTGATCAGTCATCTTACACGAAAAAGATATTTTTCATAGCGATTTGTTTCTTTTCATCACTATCTTTCATTGCCTTTCTTTCGTTCTTGATTTCGTCGCACTCCATGAACTTTATTTTCATCGACGAGAGCATTTATTGTGAGCAATAGAGACAAAAAATTAAGGTTATTTCTCCTCCCAACAATGCTCCGTTCAATAATGACTCTCCCTTGAGTGTGGTACAATCCAATATGCCCATTACTGTCTACTGTGTCAACCATTCTCGTGATCAAGTTGAACATACATATAATATAAACTCACATTCTCCGTCATAATGCTTTTCAATAAAGATTCTCTAGAATCCAACTGCCCCATAATATAGTGGACTCTAACTTAGTGTGAAAATCACATATGTGCCACTGATCATTTTATCACACACCGGATTCCATTCAACCGAACACATTTTTCGAACACTATATATTTTAACACTGATTTCTGACACAATAGGTGTACTGTTAATATTATCTGCATCGAATAATGTAGAATGTATTAGTCGATCTAGAAACATTAAATTTGAACTGAACGCTTCTTGCTACGTGCAGTTCATAAATAGCTTGTACTAGTACTGATTTCGATAAATGACGGGTTCCAGCAGCATTATGAAAGTTAAAAAGTGATCCCACTTCTATCATAGGTTAATGAGTATAATAATGTTGAGATAGAAAAATATTCTATCTCTTCCAAAATAGTAAACATTTTTACGATATAAATTTTTTAATGCCACCTCCGAGCCTTCTCCCCTCCCCCATCTTACTAGAATACGAGTCAGTCACATGCAGCATATTAACGGCATCATCCTCTCCATGAAAAATTGCTCACATGTTCCAAATATATCATGTTTTTTAGTTTGCGAAGCTCAGCTTGAAAAAAGAAGTTAACCTGTTCGAGACTCTCGATACGCCTCGTGTGGTCACTGCTCCTATAGAAATCCCCCGATACTCTTTGCAGAATCGAATAGAAAAAAGTCAGGCCTATCAGGGCCAAGAATAAAAATCGTTAATACACATGTAGATTTTTAGATCGACACAATCTAAAAATGCTAATTTTTGGCAAGGTTCGCCTAAACGAAGGTTTTGTGTTGGGAAGCTGAAAGTTTCACTAGAATGAGGCATGACTGATGGTTTTATATAGATAAAATTTTAGCACTACACTGTTTTGATCACAAGATATTAGACCGTGAAAAATTGATGAAATAATCATATTTTGCTTATACAAAGGTGCACACACGGAAATTAAAGTACAAGCGTTTCACTTGATATTTTTCATGGTAACAGCATTACCGATTGTAAGTATTGGCACGAAATTTCAGCTGAATCGATTCACTTGTTCTCGAGATATGGTCATAATACCGAACGGATTAGTTAAAATTTTGAATTTAAGCACTTTTCGTAAAAATGCAGTAAAAATATTTTGGTTCAATATTTTATATTGCGGTTTGCGTCAAACATCATCAAACACTTTTATCTATCACATACATCAATATGAACGATATCTGAGATACTCGATTGAGCAGTACCACTCAATGCATTATTCGGTCGTGGCTTACGTTCAGTGGCTCTTAAATCACATTTTATCATGATCTTTATATTTATGATAACTTTTGGTTTGAGTTGAAAAATCAAGAAGATGTGTTGCATGATACTTGTTAAGTATTGTGATAATGGAACAATGAAATTGTTGCTTTATCACTCAATATATCAATAATAAGACATTATGCAGTTGAAGATAGTTTCATTGCTTCTTCATTCTGTTGTGTGCCACAATTCAATATAAAAAAATGCTAGCAGGATATTTTCTCATAATTGTACTTTTTTTTATCATGAGATGACAATAAATTCACAAGTTATTTCTTTGTGAAGTTGAAACAGACTAAATCAACCATAGAAAACCGTAAATAAATGTAATTATCTCTGTTCGTTGGTAATTTAACACAATGCATTTGCTTCCATGAGACCAATAGTTTTTTAAATAATTTAAGTTCATCATACGGAGTATATTTTTTTTGAAGAATATATAAATAGGCACATCAGTCATATTGAAAGACTTTATATATCATGTGAGTTAGATTATTGAAAACATTTGTACGTACTTAACTGATCTATATTTTTTCTCGATATTTTGAATGTATGAAGCCATTTATCAGTATAAGGCTTAACTTCTTATCGTCATAAAAAAAATGCTTCATTCCCGTTTAAATATGTATTCATAAAATGCATTGTACTAGAGTAATGTGATTGTTGTTGATCAAATAGACCGAAATATTTTTTCAGATCATATCAATACAATTCAGTATCACTCATCGTTGTAATAGCTAATGTATTTATCAGAGCTGCGCTAGATGACCAAAAAGTTCTTCCAACTAGTCCCGTATCCCGGCAGTTTGTTCCAGCCGTCCAGTCCCACTTTGTTCTTTTTTTACAGTGTCACGCCCCTCATCGTCTCGCCTCGTTTCGTAGTATTTTAATGTATAAACGCAATACTTTCTTTTTATCGAAAAATGTAATTGAAACATACTGGCTAACTCATAGTTTCTTGTTCAGTGAAACTCATTCGTTTTACTATTTATATATTACACGATAGTATTTACATGAGAAAAATGTCCACCACAATGGCATTGACATAAGAAAGTCGCTGTTACAAAAATAAAGAAAAGTGTAATAAGAAACACAAGCAAAAGTACTGCTTCTCGAGTAGCTGATCTAAGAAAACATACATCGTTAAGATTTGTTCAACTAATTGAAGATCTTTGCTCCATCATAGTAAAACTGGATGTGAAGGGAGGGGGATAGATTTTGGACCTTGGTGCATCTCAAAGATTCTGTTGGACCCTTGACCTGATTCACTCGGCAGTACCAAAATGTTCATCAATAACTACTAGAATGCTTAAAAATAAATTGAGATATATTAAGTCTCGCTGAAATACATTCATCCCAACTATATTTTAGCAACGTGCACTGATTCTTAATAAAAAACAATAATGCGAATCCTGATGGATGCTGACGAATTCTTATGGACACCAATGAACGCTAATAAATTGTAAAATAGATTTATTAGAATCTAATGAGAATTATCAGAACTTACTTTAATTGGGTAAATTCCAACTTCATGAAGAATTTGAATTTGAGGCAAATTCAAAATGCTTATACTGCTATACTGCTATAACACTATAGCGGTATAGGGATGTACCGGTAACTAGATCTCACATATCCCTTACAGAGGCAGAGGGGCAGGGGGAGAAGGTACCCCCGCACCCACACTAGATACCCCACCGTATGGTATAGTAGTATAGCGATATACTGCTCATACCGCTATACCACTACAGTTTTTATTTTGTCACAAATAGAAATGACTTTAATGAATTCGATTTTACCGCAAATTCATATTCCCCATCATATGTAAATTCCACAGTCTAATTTAATCCATGAAAAGTTAATTAGGTTTACAATAATTTACAACCAATGCCGAATGATGAAATCTGGAGGATCCTAGGATCCACCGGGATTTACCTCTTCTCTTTGTCCTCTCGCTAAATTTACGCACAACGGTCGGTTCTGCTTGTGTGAGTTTGGAGGGACAGATAAGTGAATTGATCGGGTCCTGTCCCGTGAGGAATCATGCTCAACCTCGTTTTGTCCTGTCATATTTTCAATTTTATTGTCCCGTCCTGGGACGGGATCGATCCCGCGCCCCACAGAACTCTAATGCACACTATTCTGTAGCAACTTTCCTGTAGAACAAACACGATCGAACGAAAGGATGTGATCATTTCTTCTTCCCTAATAATTTAGTTCAGAAGTGTAAGCTATTTTCCGATTCTCTTTGCTGAATATTTTATTTTCGAGCTGACTGCAATTCAAGAATGTGTCAAGAAAGACTAGAATTAAGGATCATTGATTATTGGTATCTCGAATTTTCTCTCATACTAAGATTCTTATACACGCTTTAGAGTTTACAATGTATCTATCAAATCTCTTATATTACCATATCCATGTTGTTTTCTTTTTCTCTCATGTTTGTGCAATTTTCATAAACTTACATAACTTTTGATTCTTTTGAAACGAACAATGTGTGTATCAATATCAGCTTCATGCAACTTTGAATATGATTAAATAGTAATGAAAGTATTTTTGAGTTGAAAAATTAATAAACGATAGCTTATTTGAAGCTTATTTGAAGCTTCTTTGTCTTCTATTTTTAGAAAGAAGTTTTATTTTCATTGCTCAGACTAGTCTTCAAGTCAAGAACAAATTAGTTAACTATAACAACTCCAGCTTGACTCATTGATCAGAGTGAAACTTTTTGTTCACATTAGGTGAGCTGAAAGGAATCAGCGGTTGTTTTAAGATTTTATTCACCTAATTAATTCTCGAACATCGATTCATTCAAACTGTTATAAATAACTGTGAAAGATAAAATTAATTTTTTTACTATTCGCATCAACGGAGTTGGTTAAAAGGAAGATTTCTTATAATTTATATCAATTGATAAAAATCTTAAGAAGTCTTCTAGATAAATAACTAATATATCTTTGGACGAATGCTACAAAGTACTAATATCACATTATTTTGAAAAGAAACTGTTCTACTTTTTTTAAAGGTTTCAATATCTATTAACTTTTAATAGAGTCTTTCAAATAGTTAAATTTTTATTGACAGAATGAATACGATCGTTTCACAATTTCAAGTGTGTTTATAAGAAAAAAAGAAAAAAGCGACCATAACTCATTCCATATTACATTAGATTAAAAGAAACTTTTTGTTGTGAGTTCATATTTTAATTGCATTTGTCGTCACTCATTCTTAAATCAATATTAAATATTTTTTGAAAATGTTCTAAAAATATTGGTGTTATCTCCTTAACAGTTACTGTTCTCGCCGATGATACTTCATCACTCAATGAAGTTATATGTCGTCGATCAAATCCGCATGGTACAATATGATCAAACCAACTCATATCAACCGAACAATTAATTGATACACCATGAGATGTTATTCCACGTGAATAACGTATACCCATAAAAGCAACTTTTCGTTGATTATCTACCCATGCTCCAGCATAATTTACTGTTCGTCCATTTTCTGTCCCTGGATAAACTCTTGTTTGACCAACAATTTCTCGACAAGTCTCAACTAATGTTTGTTCAAGACGAGCGATATATGTTCGAAGTGTTAATTGAAGATGTTGATGTTGCAGAGGAAGAATTGGATAAGCAACGAGCTGACCTGGCCCATGAAAAGTCAATAGACCACCACGATCAGTTTCATGGAAATTTGCACGAAGTGAACGTAATCGTTCAATATCAGCCGAATTAATAATAGATGACGATCGACGAAGACCACAAGTATAAACTGGTTCAAATTCAAAAAGTAATAATGTAGGATTACTACCGTTTCCATCCGCTAAACGTTTAATATAATGAGATTGAAGTGATTGACCATAAGCATAAGAAATTAAATTTTTACATTGTCTAACTTCAACTAGAAGACGTCCACGATTCATTGATACAAATCAAAAACAAACAAGTTTATTAAAAATATATTTCTAGAAATGAATGCATACGTTTTTATTTAAAAAAATTAGGTATTTAACATATCATAAATACATTTCAAAACAAAGTATTTATTTATCATAGATATTGGTTATTGATAGAATCGGCTTCGTTGTTAAGATATAGTGTCGTTTGATTGATATCAGTTTTATTATCGATAACAGAAATTTGATAAATTGTATTGTTCGTCATGAATATAAAATGAAACTTCATATTGACAAAATTCTCACTAAGCCTATCACTAGAACTTAAAGACTTAAATTCATAACTGTACAATTTGCAAAAAAGTTACTTTTCTTGTTTAAAAAAATGTATATTTGTTGAACTTTTAGAAACAAGTTCGATGGAGATACTATACTACTGTGCTAGTTAGCGCAAAGACAGATTTTCAGTTTAAGATAACGATTTATTTTAAACTGAATTACATTAAAAAACAACATTAAGAAAGGTAACATTATTTTCTATTGATTCCAATTTGATAAATGTAAAATCATGTGATATGGTAGATGATGATTTATCCATTTCAATTAATAAAGTGTGGCTCATCCACGTAGGAGAGTTTAGTATAGATCAAATGTTTCATTGGTTGCAACAGAAAAAAAGCTAGTAAAATGATAAAAGTCATAAAAAATCACACTTATTCTAAGACTAATCAATATATTTTGTTCGGGAAGCATTGATCACCATTATTTACTCTCGTTGGTATTTCAGTGAAAACGTTTTTTAGCTTAATTATTCATCAGATGGTGAAGCTATATGTCTCCAACTTTCTTAGTTATATAAAAGAAACTGCACAATACGACATTTCTATGGAGGCTAATTTTATAAAAAGAAGTATCACTGGAATTATCTTCAGATGAGAAAATAAATCAGCTAGGAAACGTTTAGCATTCTGTACTAAACTATCTGTAAGAACATGACATAAAATTTGAAAAACACTCTTTTTGGTATTCATATTAGTGTATGCCATTTTGCTTGTTTCTCTCATCTTGATATTTGCTAATTCTGGGTCATTCATTACTATTCCTTGCCAATCAATCCGCTGTTGTGATATTTCTTTTATCGAATACAGAGAAAATATTTGAAATCAAAAAAATTAACTTGCGCAAAGCTAATTCTTCTCTTTTATACTTTCTAATATCGATAAAATTGCCTTTCCCTTTCGATATAAATATATTTTTTTTGTGTGTAATGACTTTTATCTTGAATTTCTGTGCTTAGGTTAGTATCATAAAATGGTAGTAGATTCACTTGGCAATTTCTTTTTTCTGTGGTTCTATATTAATTTTTGGCTTTCACAATTATTTATCTTTAATTCTCAATCTTTCACTGATACATATACATACTATTCACTTAATAAACTATCAATAGATCTATATACAATACTAGCTTTTTTATTCCAGCTGTGTTTTTAAGACTTTTGTTAGTCACTGCTTGAAGTTGTATGAATATTTTTCTTTTATATTTATCTTAAAAAAAACCCAAATGCGAAGAATTCCACCATAGATAGAGAAAGACTTCAACTAACTAAACAAAAACTATCGATTTTATTTTCTATTCTCTTTGCATGAGTCAAAATAAATCGGAACATAACTTTATGATTGTAAAGTGAGGAAAATAACAAAATATTCTTCTTGAAATATTTTTGCAGTTTATTGATAACTCTGATTGAATATTCGAATACGCGTTAGCAATATTGGATTAGCATCATACTTTTCATCGATTATTGTTAAGGAAAATTGTCTTCAATTGCTCTTAGACATTAATTCAAATGTTTTCACAGTATTGTGCATATCTTTTGTCAAAAATAAACTATTTAAAAAATATATGATTACACTATTACTTTACTCACTAGATCTATACAGTATGGATTAACTATGTTCAAATAGTTTTCAGATAGGTAACCATAAAGTCAATGTTTCATAAGAGAAGCATTGTGACGATGAATTTAATAAATTAGAAATCCAATAAATAAGTAGAAAACGCTTACTTAAATCAATAATTCAAGTTATTGATCAATATTTGCAAAGTTCGTGGAAATGCCATATTCGGAGGTTTGAGTTTTTTCAACAGTCAAAAATGAATCATATACAAAGAAATGTAATTCGATTCAGAAAACTTTTCTAAAACGAAAGACATTAGAGAAAATTTACTATTAAAATAAAAGCTTATCAATAAGTATGTCAAACAATAATTATATCTTACGAGGGAAGGTCTCCAAGTGATACCAACCATTCCGGTTCATATTGTGCTCATAAGTAGGACCCAGTGAAACTAGAAAAAGCCTAAAAGATTTCGTGCCATTAGGCCTTTCTTTCAAAGTTATAACCGTTTTACTAAATTTTCGAGCTTGAACAAGGAATTTATAGAAAACTTGTATGAAGGAATTTCGAACTGAAAATTTTCCTAACAATAGGTCTTATCGATGTTAGAAGGTTCCAAAAGTTTCAGTGAAAACGGATGCATCATTCTTGTGGTATTGCATATTGATGAAAACGGCCATTTTCCAAAAACATGTCGTAAAATTGACTTCTCTTCAATATGCAATATCTCGAGAATGATGCATCCATTTTCACTGAAATTTTTGGGACCTTCTAACATCGATGAGATCTATTGTTAGGCAAAAGTTCAGTTCGAAAATCTTTCATTCAGTTTTTCTGTAAATTCCTTGTTCAAGCTCGAAAATTTAGTAAAACGGTTATAACTTTGAAAGAAAGACCTAATGGCACGAAATCTTTTGGACTTTTTCTAGTCTCACTGGGTCCTACTTATGAGCACAATATGAACCGGAATGGTTGGTATCGCTTGGAGACCGGCCCTCGTTAGTGAAATTTTCTCTATGTCCTATATTTTTCATTGAAGACTTCAGCTTATTTTATTTGCACTAACGTAAGTGATAGTAAACCTTGACACTTCTGCTTATAAATCTATAATAATGGCAGTCTATACCTATTATATTTCTTTCCTAACGACAATCTGAAAAAGAAATATTTATATATAGTTACATGGAAACATATTGTTACTAAGGAATAGTTTATTTTTGTTCGATTTCGATTTCAATGAAAACTATAGAACAAAATAATCCGACAAATCAGCAAACAAAAAGATCCTTAGCACAAAAATATTTTCTTTGGCTTGACCCATGTGAAATATGGTGTTTAATGCGTAAAAAAACTCGGTTTAATTCAACATTTTATGATTGTATTCAATTAGCATTAGAAAATTCATCAGATACAATTTGTGGCTTATATGCATATGACGGAGATTGCTATGAAGTATTTCGTAACATTTTTTGGCCCGTAATTATGGATTATCACAAAGTTGATATACGAAATTTGACATTTAAACATGATTTTGGTGATGTTCAACATATTCAAGATTTATCGTCAGATATTAACAAACAAATTTTATCAATACGTATTCGTATTAATCGTTCTATTCAAGGTTATCCTATGATACCTAAATTGAACTTGAATCAATTATTAGAAATTGAAGAACGTATTCGAAATGCATTCGAATATTTAGATCAAGATTTACAAGGTGAATATCGTTCACTGAAAGATATTAGCGATATGGATCAAATTGATCTGCGAGAAAAATCTATTCTATTTCAAGTAATTACGAGCGTAACAGAATATTCTTTTAGTTTTTGTGTTATTCGTAGAAACCGGCATATCAACATGCAGTCAATGCCGTAGCATATGATCAATGGCCAACTGGTAATAATCAACTGTAACACTATGATTTGTTGATATTTTCTCAATTATTCATATCATACTATACCAGTGACTGAATCCTAATATAAACTTTCTATGGAGAAAATCACTGTTTGTAAATATTCAATGAGTAAAGAGAAGTCATTTTTAAAATGATTACTAAACGACAAAAAAAGAGGAAACAGTTATTGAAACAAAAACATATTTCGGATATTTTTAATACTCTCTTCATTTCTACCAGGCCGTGGAATTTTTATAAATAAAAATCAGAATTTTATAATTTGGATCAATGAAGAAGATAACTTAAGTTTTATTTCTCAATCAAATGATGGTAAAATGAATGAGATCTATGAACGAATGATACGTGCTATAGAAAAACTAAACCAAACATTCGAATTTCAGCAACATCAACGTTTAGGTTATTTAAATTTATCACCGATGAATATTGGCACAGCGTTACAAGTTAATATTCATATCAAATTATTACATTTGGAAAAATTTAATCCATTGATTGAATTTTGTAAAAAATTAGATATTCACATTGAAAATACAAATGAATATAATATTTTTAATCTATCAAATGTAATACGATTAGGACGAACTGAATTTCATATTATTCGTCTCATGTGGGATGGTATTGAACAAATAATTAAACAGGATATTCATCAATCATAAAAACAAAAAAAACGTGAACTAAACCTTTTATTCATCACTAACACATACAAAAAAACTTGAACAACAACTATTTTGATATTTCATCATACGGATTTTCATATTTGTATTTCTGGCGTATTTCATTAAAAATACGTTCAGTATCTATAGGACTTTCAGCTGTCCAAGTTTTAATCCAACGCGTTTTATATCTTGGTTCCCGTAAAATATCATATTGAGTTGGAGCATGACTTTTGCCTGGTCCATGTTGTTCCATAACTAAATATGTACGTAAACGTTGATCTATACGACGAGAATATAGACCAGCTTCTTTCAATGTGAATGGCTATCAAGTAAAAATAAGATATTGTACACTAATAAATAATTAAAGGTAAATCGATACATACATGCCGATGTGCTCCCCATAAACGATACCAATAGTTTCGCGAAACAGGCATTCTCTATAGAAACTATGCTAAAATATATGAATGATCTTTTCAAAGAATTTTCAGGATGCAAAGGTCTGATTTAAAAATATGTAATAAATTAAATGTTCAATTTCGATAAGGTGAATATACACAATATTAAAACGTGAATAAATAAATGTAGATTTATTCTATTATATGTTCATTAATCGAATGCCATCATCATATTTAAAAGCCCATATATACATATATCGATCGCGTTTACTTAATAGATGTCACTTGTTGACACTGATGATCATTGCTCTTTAGTGTTGTATTCTTATAAATATATTTCGATGAAAAAAGACCAATCTTTTATCTAATTTTCAGTTATAAAACATCAGACATCAAGTTCGGCATTGCTTTTAATATCTTCACCGACTAAATTTTCCTAATTCATTACTTTCAGTTATTTCAAGCCTAGTTCAACTGATTCGTATATTAAAAGGATTTTAAACATAAGTTTAGTATCAGTCACTGATAGTTCATATAAATTTCTTTGTCTTGAGAATTTTCGAAACATGTGAGTTCACATACTAAAATTTTAGTAGTAGTTCGTTGAACATTTTCTTTACAAAAGAAATCTCTTCTATCCATTTTTATCTTAGCTGTGATCATTTTATTTATCTTTCTGGTTGGCAAAGCTACAATAATTATTTGTTTCTTCTGTTTATAATTATTCATAAAATTTGAAATCAACACTATTTATATTTACTTAACTTTAATCAACTACCGTGGTTTAGTTTTTATGCCGTATACGTCACATAAATGAAATGGTTGTCACTTCCGCTGTACAATTATCAAAATTACAATCACGCATTGCTTTTTTTCCTTCACTAAAATTTTCTATTAATAAATCTAATCATAAAATATTTATATAATAGTAAGGTTCGATGTATGTTTCAAAGTTTTATTGAAACGAAACATCGTTAATCAATAACATATACACCGTTGTTGTCTACAACGTACTCCCATCTTTTAGGCAAATCCAGAATGCCATCTTCAAAACATTTTTTGGACAAAGACGACAAGAAACTTTCCAGGTCCGATTTTAGATGTGCTTGATCATCAAAGTGTTTTTTGACCAGATGATTGCGGAGCGACTGGAACAGATGGTAGTCGGGGGGTGCCATATTTGGTGAATATGGGGATGGAGTAAGACATCCCACCCCAACTCTTCCAGCTTTTGACGAGTAATTTTTGCCGTATGCGGTTTTACATTATCATGAAGTAATCGAACTCTTCGTCTATCTGAACGATTTGCTTGCATTGCAACCTTCAAACTTTGAAGCTGGTGGTAGTACAGCTTTGAGTCGATCGTGGTATTAGGAAATAGAAGTTCCCCATAGATAACGCCTTCAAAATCCCACCAGATTGATAGCATAATTTTCTTTGGGTGTAAATCATTTTTGGGTGCTGGTTTCGGGCAAATCTTCAGGATTGACCCATTGGCGCTTGCGTGTATGATTAACATACATCACCCACTTTTCATCCCCAGTAACGATTTTCTAGAGAAATCTCTGTCGATTGCGTTTTGAGGGCAAAACATTGCATATAGCCATTCGTTGCTGTATGTTATCTGGAGTTAATTGGTGTGGTAGCCATGTCCGAAGTTTATTCACTGGCCCATTTGATTTGAATGACGATCAATTGTCGATTGGTTGCACCCAAGGATAACTGATAATTCGCGCGTTGTGAATCGTAGATTGTGTTCAATTACGATTTTGAGACGATCAATGTCAGATTCCAAAGGACACCCAGACCTCGGACGATCTTCCAAAGATATATCTCCATCACGAAACCTTTTGAACCAATCTCGACAAGTGCGATCGGCAACAGTACCTTCGCTAACTGTAGCACATATAGTGCGGCCAGCAACACGTGCGTTGTTCCCTAAGTGAAACTGGTACAGAATGCTATGTCGAATATGACTAGAAATCTCTGACATGGCTCAACACATAGTGTAAATAAATTTGGATATTTGCTAATGTCATTTTATAGTACAACACAAACGGTATCATATAGATGAAAACCTCAAATGCACAGTAGCGCTAGATGGTTTTAGATAATTTAAAAAAAAATCGGCGAAGACTTTGGCATCAACCCAATATTTTAAAAAATTGACAACAACTATATGTACTTTCAGTAAAGACATCGAATGGTACTCATTCAGACGCATCAATACATGTAATTCATCAGGAACATTTTTCAATGCATCTATGAATGAGTCAATTTCTAGATACGTGCATATATAAAAATATATTATTCATTTGCACAAAAATTAATAGCAAAACCAATCAAGCAAATTGTTTTTGTTTACCTCACCTGCATGACACATTCAGAGCTAACATACTTGCCAAAGTTTTATCATCATTCCCCGACGCAGTTATTTTATTGAAAATGACCACATTATTGTCAAGAAATATAACAAAATTCAAAACAAACTCTTCAAACATTCGAATATATCACAATGGTCAATATCCATTAGAAGACATTGCCAATGTTCTTTATTCTGTCTTTCATTTATATTCTTCATATGAGAGCATTATTGAAATGATAAATATATCTGATCATATTTTTTTTGCATACGATCAAATTCAACATCGTTGTGTTGCTGGTGCCATTCTCAGTAATAGTAATCCAAAAGGAGGTCTTTATTTAAAATTATTCGGCGTGAGAAAGTCAAGTCAACATCGTGGATTAGGTACAAAACTATTAACAGCAATTATTCAATGGGCATATCAAACAAGACATAAATTTATTTATTTACATGTGCACGTTAAAAATTTCAAAGCCATTGGTCTATACGAAAAGGTTGGTTTTCGTAAAGTTGAATATATACCTGATTATTATAATCAGACACCAAAAGATAAACCTGATGCATTTCGAATGACTTTGATATTACGATAATGTGTTCAAATCTTTTAACTTTTTATACAAATCAAATAAACATATGGTTTTATAGATTTTTATTATTTGTAACGTACAAAAAAAAAGAAAGAAGAGAATAAACATATTCTTCTCCATTCAATATGTTCTTCGAAATAAAAGAAACACAAATCTAATACATATTAAGAAATGAAAATACAGATCCCCAATGAAAAACGATAATATGGACACATATAAATGGACGGCATTAAATTAAATCTAATTTATAATGTTCATAGTTTTTTTTTTTCTAAAGTAATTTAGGTAATTTACGTATTTGACTCAAATCGAGTATTTTGGCTTGTTGAGCACGAGGAACAGGTGGTTGTGTAAAAATAGGTGGTGACGATGGTGGTAGTAATGGTAAAAGCATTCGTTGACGAGGTGGAGAGGATGTTAATAGATCATTGTCATCTGACGATAAATAATTTTGTTGTTGACGATTATATCCCGTTAGAATATTATATTTTTGAAAATATTTTTGTGTTGCAAACGACATATTTTTATCGAAACTTTGAGGGGATTGTCGTACTGTACTTGGTGGTGTTGGCGATTGACGATCATAATCAGTAGCAATTGCTAACTGATCATCATCTAGATATTTCATTTGCAAACTGCGCACTTCAATTGATAGATCATTTTCTGATTGTTGATTTGATGATGAAATCAGGCCACTACTTAAAGGTGTTGAAGGTACAGACGTAGGAAGAGCAGGCGAAGAAGGAGGCGGAGGAGCAATCGATGGAGGCACTGGTGGATAAACAGTAGTTGTACTACTTTGTTGATTAATAATTTGCATTTGAAGGCCATTAGAAATAAAACTAATGCCTGTTGTCGTTGTCGATGTCACATGTTGCTGTTGTTGAATAACATTAGCTAATTGAGACATTTTTTCTGCTTGTCGACCACTTTCTTCATCAATTGTTTTTATTATTGCTGTATCGAATGATTTCGATGTTGTCATCAATGGAGAAGTACATCGTTGATACTCGTGTTCTTGTTGTTGTTTATGCTGTTGACTGGCCATAAATTGAAAAAATGGTTTAAGAATATCCACTGGATTGAGATCCGTTGGTACCGATGCACGTGAAGGTGACATTGATCGAATAGGTGTATGATGATATGGAACACAAATATTGTCAGTAGTCAGTCGTTCAGCATCAGCAGATTTGCGAAGCGAAGCATAATCAATTACTGGTTCTGGTTGACGAGCAACTGATGGTGGTGGAGGAGGAAGTGAAAGTGGCGATTGAAATTGAGCTGCCGAGCAAGGTGTCTAGAAAAAGAAAAACGAAACTATTTACAATAGATAAAAAGCATGTGATTAAACCAACTCTTGTAGTTATTGTCATGATTGGTGTTTGTTGTTGATAATGCTGAAGATGTTCAATTTTTGGTGATGATGATGGTGAACTATTTCGATTACTTTTAACCATTGATGCTGACTCGCCAATATCATCGCTTGTACATGGCGATGGAGGTTCACTTTGAACAGCAACATCACATTTTATAGGTTCTCGTGTCGGTGTTGAGATTGAGCTTTGCTGTAGTTGCTGGTGTTGATGCTGTTGAGTAGCTAACAGCTGAGAAACAAGTGCATTTAATGATTGAATATGAGCATCATATGCTTGCATTTTTTCAAGCATTTCCTCTTTCCATTGAGCATCTTGAATAGCAGTTGACGGTGAAATAGTTGACGATGCAATTGTTGATGGAGCTGGAGATGAAAATCGTATTGGTACTGGTGTTGGAGGTGATGTTAGAGCTGGAACTGTTAATGCTGGAACATTTGCAGGTACAGGTGCAATCCATTTGGGTGTCGTCATCGTTGTAGTTGAAATCGAATCCCATGATGGTGATTGATGTATTGATTGCTTTGGTGGTAAACGAGGAACCCCAAATAAACTTCCATTTGTATTAGGCGATGAAAGTGCTGTTTGAAGATGATGTTCTTGCTGAATTCGTTCAATTTGACCATGATGAAGACCATTATCATCATCGTCATCGTCGGATGGTATTTCTGCTGTAAGAAAAGATAGATCTGCTGGTAATTGAGCATTTTTTGTAGATCTAATAGTTTGATATTGATTAGAAAGAGAAATATTTCCTGTATGCGCTCCTAAAAGCGCATGCATTTTTGGTCCATCATAAACATGTTTAAATTCAAAATCGTACGGTAATTGTGTACTAACACCTGTATCATGTGAATGCATTGTTGAAGAATTAGGCATAATAATTTTTTTGGAACATGTCCATAAATCATAATCAATCATGAATGCTGATGGTGTAGAACTCGTCGTCATTGAACTAACTTCATAAAAATCACATTGACCACGAGACGTAGACAAGTAACATGCAAGTAGAAATGATTGTTGTGTGGTATTATTAACATTTATTCCTGTACGTAAACGTTGTTTAAGTGATGAATTCATACAATAACGAAGACATGCTGCCCAAACAAAGGCACATTGAACATCAACAATACCAGATACCCATCTAAAATTAATAAATAATAAAACATTAAAAAAATCAGATTAAATATGAAATCTTACATTCCAACTAGTGGTAGAGCACATGCTTGTGGATCATTTTCAAGTATTAATAAAATTTTATTCTTCGACATTCGGTCTAAGCCACAATAGCCAAAATGTGGTTGATTTATATAAACACCATTCCCAGTCGATGAGCTTAGATTTTTCAATAAAGCTGTTGGTAATATTTGAACATACTCAGAATTAATTGGTGTTAGTTTAAAATTATTTTTAATTGTTAAAAGATCAAATGATAAATCAGCATTTATGGATGGTGATAAACGTGACAACATTTGACCATGAAGAAATGAAAATTGATGCAATTCAATGGGTAAAGATGAACGACAATAAACATCGATTATCTACATATCAATGAATAAATTACATAATTATTTTTGTTAAAATCAATTTAATCGATTATAAGAAAATTATCTTAGCAGATGAACTGGTGAAATTTATTTTTATATAGTACATATTATCAGTTCTTTCTTTGCCCGACTTCCTAAGAAAGTTCAATCTTCACACGGATACACAGCTTTAGGATCACGTGTTAACTAAATAGCACATGAATGTCATTCTTATCTGTATGTTTATATTTCTTTGAAATAAGTTAAAAAAACTATTTTTCACATGAATTGTGAATTATATTGTGATCTGTATACAGCACCATAAAGTTTAATGTTCAAAGCAAGTATGTTTAGATAAGTAATGATTAAAAAATAGTTTCATTATCAATTCAATTATTATCTACCGAATAGTTTTGAACAGATCAATCTCTACTCTATATTATCGCTAGTAATAGATTAAAATGTAATAATGATGAAAACAACAATATGCATAATACACTAGTTAGAAATTGAAACGTAAAAATTTTATCCTTTTGCTACTGGAGTTGATAGAAATAAGAGATGAGTTTAAAGAGCATTTAAAATTTTCTTCATAAACGAGTAATTAATTTTCACTATGCTCATTTATTTTGTTTTTATGTAAGATTGAAATCAACACTAAGATTTAGTGGTAAATTCTTAAATACGGATATAAGAAAAGAGAAGTATTATGAAATACTCCATACCTTGATTCCTTCGTGTATCAAACTACTAGTTGAATTTATTGTTGTTGAACTTTTATTATCACATCGAATAGGAATAAGAAATTCTCCATTTAATTGTTTATTTGGTAATAATGAATGTTGACTATTAGTTTCATTTGTTGTTGAATCCGATAATTGTAAACGATCAATAACATATGTTAAACGTTGTGTTTCATCATCAATAATTAATGTTCCAACAAATTGTAATTGTGCACGATATGTTGAACCATGTTGTAAACGTATTGCTGAACGAAAAACTTTATCTTCGAGTATTAATTGTGGTGATAATTGTTCACGTTGACATAAACGAAGATAAATTGATTTACCAATTGGTGTCGAATCCCATAGAGAAGAAATTAATAATGATGGCAATGAAGATATAGAAGTATTCTCACATGGAGTTGTTTGACGAGTTATTTTCCTATCAATGGACCATAATGGAGGTGATGATGTGGCTTTATCTGATTGTAACATCTTTGAACAAATACGAAAAAGAAAAACCGATGAAATAGATATCAATAAAATCTTTCATATCCTCTTCTTTCTTTTTTGATAGCAAACAAGAAAACAAAGTTAACACAAATATAATAACAAAACGACAAAAATAAAATAAAAAATAAAAAATAATTATATTAAAAAAAATCAAATATCATCTGACTGTTACTATGATTCATAGGAATAAATTTATCTGCATGAATTAGAGAGCTTTAGCGTGTAATGTTATATTAAAATGATTTGGTCGAAGTTTATGTGTTTGATATACAGACCAGTATTTACCCCAATATTTGTGATTTGAACCAAACGAATGAGTTACTTGATTAATTAAATTCAGATTATCATCATCATCATCAGCATTGTTACCTAACCAAATACGTAAGCCAGTTATATCGAATCGTTTTAATTTTTTTGTTTCATTTTCAAATAATTTTTGCCATAAATCACCTTTGGAAAAATCAATATCATATGTGAGACCTTCGACACGAAAATGATGTAAATACGGCATTGTTGAAAGAATAAATTTTATATCGGAGAACGTTAAATCATTTATTTCAATAGAAAAATATGTTAAATAAGAACACAGTACTGATGATAAACTATGTCGTTGAAGTTGTTGGTCACAATTAATTATATTAAGAAGAGGATATCGACGACGTGATTGTTCAACTTTTATTGTTAACGAATGAAGATTTGAACAAAGAGATAATACTTGTGGTACATCGGATAAAAAGCAAGCATCAATAATCATATGTGTCAATGAAGATGCAGCAGTTTCAGATATAATAAATTCACGATTGAAACGAAGACACAAGAACTAAAATAAACATTAATAATTTCGATACAAACTCATATTCATCGTAGTAAGATTTATATTCACTACAAATGAAAAAACGAAGTCACACAACACTATGTTGCGAAAACTGGAATCAGAACTTAACTATGTCTTTGTCATAAATGGAAATTATCTTAGAAATCATAAAAAATGATTCAAGATAAATAATGAAAAACAAATTTTAACCGTCTATTAAAATTAAATTAGAAATTAAGTATCACAAAGAATTATTTTCAATTTGATACGAAGTAGATCTGAAAGTTTACTTTGAACTTGTTTCCATTTAGATTCTTTCATAAATGTCACGACTAAGAATAATAGAATAGAAGTTAACGAGATTTTTGTTTTGTAAAACTTTTCAAGTACATATGTCGTCTATATTTATTTTCATTATGAAATATTTTATCTTATCATTTTAGTTGTCCGTTTAGATTTTACTATAAAAAGGAAATGTTCTTAAATATCTATTTGGTAAAAATAAATAAGTTCAAATAAAAAAACATTTTACTTTAATCGATTTAGATTTACTTAATAATGTATTCGCAATAAGATTAAGTTCAATAAGACTAGTACCACATCCATCGAACATATCGATATCCAGTCGAACAAGTTTATTCAAAGATAAAATATCCGCTAGCATTCGTCTTAGCTGATCAAATGTTATTTGAATTAGAGATAATTGACGTAATGCATGAAAATTTCCTAAACGTATATGTAAAAGAAATATTTTTATTTGTTCATATAATTTTTGTTCATTTGATAAACGTAATGAAATTAATTGCTTGGACATGTTAGGTAACATTATTTGACAATGATAAGCAAAAGTTGATGGATTCATCAAATGACTTAAATCAAGTGATATTAATAAGCGTGAATCATTTATTATTCTATTAAAACGTTGATTCAAATGATAAAATGAATGATAAATATAAACTGGTGGAGAAAGTAAATCAAATATATCCATTAAAATATCATCACTTAAATCTTCAAATTTCGATCTAGTTAATGTTAATGACATTATTTATCTGTAAGAAGAAAAAGAAAACAATAAGAAACGAAGGATTCAACTATCTTGACTTGATGTGGTTTTTTTTGGAACAACAGAAAATACACAAGAACATGTTTACTCCTCTCCTGAGATACAACAGAAAAAGACAATAATAAGAAAAGAATACACAGAATTTTCTTTTTTTTTTATCATTGATTAAAGAGAATTTTTTTTTGTGTTATGTTTTGGTACTAGATTGCTGCGTAAAATGATTTCCATCTGTTGTATTAGCGAATGAAACGAATCCATTTGTCATTTGCTGTATAGCGAATAGATATGATTTTGAAAAAAAGAAACAAACATCAAATTATATGTAAACAATTTAAAACTTACAGTAGTTGTCGAAGAAAATGCAGTTGATTTATCGGAATGATTAGAAGATGCACATGGCAACGTAAAATGATGAGTATTATCTCTTGGAAAAGTTGTAACAATATTGTTCAATGAATTTCCTGTATAACGTAGAATAAGAAAGAATTTAAGAAATCTTTTTTTTCTGAGAATAAAATAGAGGAAAATTTTGAATAGTGCATTGCCACTGGATACGCTTCTTTTCACCTTTGCTCTTTTCTTTTCTTTGCTGTCATGTTCATTCTGATAGATAAATAAAAACCATTTGTTTCAGTTTCCTCTCAAAATGAAACATAAAACATGGAAAAATCGAAATGTGTTAGAAAAAAACTTTTTCACACACATATGCATATATCCATATATATATATATATATATATCAGAAAATAATAAAGAAATGTTTATGATGATTTATCGGCAAGTTTAACGAAGGTTTTAAAAAGGACGAAAACAAAGAACACCAATAACTCGATCGATAAAAACTGTTTTCAAGAATTTCTCAAAACCATCCTCCATCAATATGTATTCTAGTACCATCGTAATCGCCACTTGAGTTCATATTATTATTATTATTCACATTGCAATTTTGACTAAACATATTTGTATTTGAATGAATTGTTCCACTATTCATAGCCATTTGTTCATTTTGTAATCCATTAAAATATTGCTCTGTTGGTGATTCATGATATTGTCCAGGTGGTACTTGCATCGGTTGATTTGGATATCTATACGATATTTAATAAAATTTAAAAAATAGAAATATGACAATCTAACCTGAAATATGGATTTTTAAGATCAAGTATATTTTTAACTGATATTGTTGTTCCATCAATTTGAAGAAATATTTCAACATCATAACTTTGTCTACACAAGAATATAAAATTTTAATAAAAGAAAACAAACACAAAATTGAGATGAAATTTACTTTCGATTTGAATTTAATATAGCATGACCTTTAATAGTTGTTCCTAGATTAACTGTAAGTGGCTTCATAAATAAACATCGAACTTGATACCAATGTGTTAAAGGTTGCGTAGGTGCAGTTGATAACCATACTTGTGAACTAAAAGGAAGAAAACAGCAACTTATAATCAATAAACTATAAATTAAAAAACAATTAAAACCTTGTTCCATTAAATGAAACATCAAACCAAAATGCTAAACCATGTACCACAGCTGCTGTTGTCATTTGAAATGATAATGGAATATTTATTTCATGTAAATCTTCTTCGTGTGCTGTTAAAAAATTTACTGTGTATTTAATGGGTCGTGCTAAACATATTCGAATATCAAAGTTATCAACAATTGGCTGCTTAAAATATTCATCTAATGCTGAATCTCGTAATGTAGTTAAGTCAACACCATAAAATGATTGTTGATACCAAAAATTAGCTTTACCAACTTGTTCCATATACAAAGCTTCGTCAGTAAATGGTGTTACATAAAGATCACCTGTTGTTGGATACATTTTACCATTTGGTTTAAGCCATTTTTTTGCATGCAAATATGTTTCTAACATTCGTTCATTATATAACATATAACCCATTGGTTCTGATATAATAACATCAACTTTTTCAGGCAATGTTACCTCTTCTATTTTACCCGCAATTACTTGTATGCAGTGACCTAGATGATTATTCTCAGCAAGAGTCTAAATAAACGAAAAACATAAGAATTAAAATAGAGCTTCTTTTATTAATTGAAAATGTATTTTTATTTTTACTTTGGCATGCTGAGCCATAGAACTTGCTTCAACAGCATAAACTTTTCTTGCGCCTGCTTGAGCAGCAAAAAAAGATAGAATACCTGAACCTGCACCAACATCAAGTACAACCTGAACAAAAAAGATCAAATCTTTCTCCTTTACACAATCAATACAATAAACAAACTTTGCCCGCAAAATCAATGGAATTGTCAAGAATAGCTCGTTGATAAGTTGATGTACGTATATAATCTTGCATCATATTCTGTTGTTGTGATAAATAACCGTAAAACTAAATCAAAATATAGAAATGCTTTATAAAAAAAAGATGATTAATTTAAACTTTACTTGAAAATATTGTACTGCTGATGATTCTTCTGTACGTTCATCGAATTGACATGATACATTCTCTTCAATATTTTTACCCAATTTAATAGATAATAGAAGTTTATTGAAACTTGTTACATCTAATATCAAAGCAAAAACAAATCCGATATTCGAATAAAACAAAAGAACGATCAATATTTTTGACAACTAAAATTGCTACTATTTATTAATCATCCTGTAGTAGATTTATTTTCTATTCAGAAAAGACAATTGATTGAATGTTAAAAGAGTAGAATAAGCTATTTTCATACTTTAAATTACACCGCTAAAGATGAAATCCATACGTATTACGGTTAGAAAGCTTGAATCGAGGACACTATCGAAATTTACTAATACGAGTCTTTTCAATAAAATGTGTGCTCTAGTAAAGAAGTTACTCGCTAGATAGTGTTTTGCCTTTAAATCAAGTCTACATACAAGAAGTATAATCGTTAAAACTTTTCAAATACTAAGTTTTCAATGATCAATAAGCTAACTTATTGATTATAGTTGTTTGGATAATGTCGAATAAGTATGCTCGATAAAAATCAAGAAATTGAAAAGAAAGCATAGGATAAGTTTGTATATTTATTTGACAACTGCTTTTCTTTCCTTATAAATATACTTCGTAATCATTCTATTGTCATTAGTAATAGAATCATACTCGATGAAATCGTTTTTGTAATGAAGTTAGTCGCATGTAAAATAAGAGTAGATTAATTTTTTTTATTACTAAAGAAAACCTAGTGTCAATATTACTTGTAATGATTAAGTCTGAATGAATTTCATGGAACTACTTTTGTCGTTTATCATCTATTCATATTCATCATTAGAATCAAATAGACATTTATTTTCAATTGTGAAATTAGATAGAGTGATAGGAAAATATTGTGTTTTAAATATTTAACTTACCTCCTTGATTTGAAAATTTTAATAAATATGAAAGATGTTTTTGTTTTGGTAAACTAATAATAGTACCCGTCAAACCAGAGCGAACATTTTCAAGTGATTCGTCCAAATTAATTGTTATTATAGTGGATGTACCTAAAAATCAATATGAGTATCTTTTTCTCGGAAAAAAAATTTCAAAAAGCTCACCATCTTTTACTGTTAAAGCATATTTTTTTTGTTCAGCATTTTCTTTTACTAATAACAGATTGACGGTTACTTTTTCACTTTTTACTTGTTGATCATCCAGGGCAGTAACATCAACACTTGAATATTGATGCATTGTCTAATGTTCTTTTCTTCCTTAATATTTGTTTTATAGATTTAAATCAAATAATATTGGTCGAAAAAAGGATGATGACGAATAGACAAAGTATTGGGTCGACCAGCACATATATGTATATAAAATATCTCTGTAAAGAAGAATACTTCTTGGTCGTCAGAGTCACAGTGTGGAATGTGTAGATTGATCACAAAACTGGCTTAAGATGAGAGAGTGTTCAAGATGACTAAGTTCTTAGAAAAAAATCTACTTCTATTATTATACACTGTGTACGTACATAGACGTTAAACTACTTAACCAATTGCAATAAGAAAAGAATCTTATTTTAATTCAGTAAAAAAAGCATAAATTTACATCAAACCACAAACGTTTTGAAAAAATTAAATTAAAACTTTTAAAATTTAACACGTTCATATGCGAATGATAGATGTCAGCAAAGTAAATTAAAATTTTCTTCTATGGAGGAATGTGAAACTGAAGAAAAAAAATGGATGAATTTTGTTAATAGACTTTTTCTTTTTCTCTATTCTTTGTTTGCTCGTTGGGCGAGACCATAAACCAGTATTCGCAAAATAATTTGTGGGTTTATCACAATTTGGTTCTATTTCGCGATTTATATGCATAGTAAATACCAGAGCTCAGCGGGACGGGATGAGACAATAAAATTGAAAATATGACAGGACAAAACGAGGTTGAGCATGATTCCTCACGGGATAGGACCCGATCAATTCACTTATCTGTTCCTCCAAACTCACAAAAGCAGAACCAACAGTTGTGCGCAAATTTAGCGAGAGGACAAAGAGGAAAGGTAAATCCGAGTGCATTCTAGGATCCTCCAAGTTTCATCATTCGGCACTGATTGTAAATTATTGTAAACCTAATTAACTTTTCATGGATTAAATTAGACTGTGAAATTTACCCAATTAAAGTAAGTTCTGATCAGGGTCGTAAGTCAGGTCTCAGAGCATG